>CM040428.1:14278385-14306476 GCA_022702705.1 Papilionanthe hookeriana x Papilionanthe teres
TACAATCTTTAATAAAGATCAAATGTCACTTAAATCAACATTCCCTAAAAATTACAAATCTACCCAAAATGCTTAAGGGCTAGGTAATGAACTAAGGTGAATCCAAAACATTAAACTAATGAGACTTGGGAAAGAAAACACACTCATTTATAAGCACTTTAAAAACACTACTAACACAACCTTAATTAAATTGGCTAATTCCCCAAATAATTCAACTTGCCTATAAAGGCTTTCACTCACATAACTCCTAAATGAAACATCAAATGAATGTTACCTCACTCAAGAGATAATCAAAACATCTAAGTTCATTGAGCAAGGGTTAAACATCATTAACAAACCCTAATTGAGTATGAGTGATTGATTTAACAATATGATGAAACAAAATGAACTCTAAGTGGACCCAAAGCTTTGAGAAAGATGTTCAGGGTTATGCCACGAGCACTTTCTCAATCTTATAGGTTATTTTAGAAGAACAATTGGATTTCATTATTTTTTTATTAAGAAAATCATCTTTAACATATCTTAGGGATCCACCAAGTTATGAAATAGGATCTCTTGTTGAACTTAAACCTCTGTACTTTAATCACCACTTCTATACCTGCTTTAAATGCTCATTTCAACGTATGTACTCGAAGACTGCTAGGTATGCATTTATTTATCGTAATTTACATCGTTTTATTTATTAAATATTTTACTTCTTCCTGCATGTCAAAATTGAAACTTTTAGAATAGTCAGAATACCAAAATAAAATAAAATGAAACCAAAAATCAAATTCACCACCACAACATTCAAAATATAACAATCAAAATATAAGACAACTCAAATATTAATCACAAACAAAACAACAAAACAACAATTGCAATTAAATTAAAACATCTCTAATGGAAAATCAGGAATCTCTTAGAGGAGGCAACCTACGGTTGCTAACGAGATTTTCTAATGTCTGAATGAAAGTCTGAATTCACTTAGTTGAATTTGATAAATTTATTTGGACTAAGTGAATCCAAAGAAAATAGTGGTGTCGTAACGGGGAACTGCGTGGATCTTAACCGCATATCACTTAAGCAACTTAAATATTTCCCCTTAATTAAGACACCTAATGACAACAAAACAAAACTTGAACTCCAAAACTTGAAACTTATCTCACCTCTTCAAATTGACACTTCTAAAACTAAACCTGCTACGACGAGGAGCTTGGAGCAAACACCGTAGGTAGCATGATGATCTTTAACAATAAAGCGGATCTATGTCAACTAAACCTTCCTTAGAATTAAAATAACAAAGCTATAGGACTTTGAGGTAGTTTTCCTAGTGCAACATAAACCCTCACTCTATCTCTTTAAGCCTTTGTTTCTCGAGCAATATAAGCTCTAACTCATTTTAGGACTCTGAGTTTGTCGTTCCGTACGACATAAATCCTCCTATCTTTCAGGCTATTTGCATAATCAGTATTATGCAAATATAAGTCCTATTTAATAAAATTGGCAAGATGAAACATCTAATATCTCTTCAAAATTAAAGCCACACAATAGGATAGTTTGAGAAGTCATCTGAGTTCTCCTCTGGATTCGTGACATCCCCTAACTCTCATTCCTTTGGATTCTTAAAAAAATAATTTTTCTTATTTGATCCATTCCCCTTTGAATTTTTGATGTCCAACCGTAAAAACCTTAAACTTTGAAAATCTTGAGAGCAAAACCACTGATCTTTATCTAGAGTTTTCTTGAATGACTTCGGTCATTTAAGATGAAATTAACTATAAGGGCTTACCTTTATAGGAAAATTTAGAACCCAGGTAATATAAACCATGTATAATTCTCTTGTATTAGATAGGGAAACTTGTTGTTCAACATAAAATTAGTTCACGGATCAAACAAATGTCATAAATCTATTAAATTATTTAATCGAGCATCACTATCAGGTAATGTGTCTATCCCTCGGGATAGTTGCATTGCTTGCGGTGTATGATTCGTTTCTTTAAACTATTAAGGATATGAGATCGGTTTGGTCTCATATTTTTTAAAATCAAAATATTACTTTCCATAATTATATATATTTTAAAATGGGTGATAGAAATCGAGTATTAAGATACTGATATAGTAGGTCCTATAAACCCTCCACTTTGAAGGGATGCATATTTATTCATGGCAATTCTGATTACTTCTCGAAGTAAGCCGAGACAAGTCGTTACGGAAGTTACGAGTGCGATAGCGTTCTACAGTTCTTTAGAAATCATATTATTTACTGTTTTAGTATTTTACGTAAAATCATTTCAGATAATGGGATAGCCTTCAAAAGCACTGAGATTAATAACTTCGTCAGACGACATAGGATAAATTGGAGGTACTCCATGATCTACTATCCCAAGACAAACAGTCTAGTAGAAGCTTTCAACAAAACACTCATGCAAATTTAAAGTAAAAAAAAATTGGGCAATAATAAATGAGAATGGAATGAGAAATTGTTAGAAGCTTTGCGGTCATACAGGACGATGGTTAGGACACCGACACATTCTACACCGTACGCTCTCATGTACGGGTCTGAGGCAGTACTTCCGTTAAAGATTTAGTTGTCTTCTCTTAGAGTCATCATAGCCAACTAGCTTACAACAAAGGACAACGCCAAGATCTTACTCAAAGAATTGGAAATTCTCTAAGGGAAGCGATGGCGTAGCAAAACATGGAGTTATATCAAGCGAAGATGATTTAGGCCCACAATAAGCTGGTTCGCCCGAGGACAGTCAAAGTTGGTGACTTCATTCTCATTCTTAGAAAACCCATTCAAGCACACAACAAGATAGGTGAAAAGTTTGAGCCAACTTGGGAAGGACTGTTCGTGGTGGAAAAGGTTTACTCCAAAGGATCATATCAACTTATGGATTCCCAGGGAGAGAAACCTATGTTGCTAATCAGCAGATGATATATAAAGAAGTACTATGCAACGTGACATTATTAAAGGATGATACTTGTTCTTAAAATAGCCATATGATCAGTTTCTGTGACTGTGTCCTAAGAAGATTTGTAATAAAATTTGATGAAAATAAAATAAATTTCCATGAATAAAATTTGCACATCAAAATTTCTTATACAAATCACGAATTATGCGAAATAAAAATAAATAAAATTTGTATATATGATCTGAATTCCACTTAATAATAAAATGTTATTGTTCTTACTCATTTTGAATTTTAGCACACTGACATGTTTCCTATCTTCTATATTGAAAATGTTAGGGCCGAAGTTGTTCTGCTCTTAGACTTGAGTCTCGCACTGGATGAAAGTGGCGTGGGGAGGTATCATAAATTTTGACTTGAATTATGGACAAGTCAACATGGATTATGAAAGCCCCCTTATGAATATAGTCAGTCGTAGAGAGATAGAAGGATTAAAGTGGGTAATGAGAATACAAAAAAGGAATCATCGTTAAAGAGAGTATTCAGAGAAAGTTCCAGACACACAGGACCCAGTGGAGAGGGTCGGTCACATATAGTCCATGCTTATGACGCTGAAAGGGGAGCAAGTCAGTGTTGCTTTAGAGAGAGCCCTGGATGCTCCGCTGAGATGGACGCAACATAGAAATGATAATCGCCTCAAGCACAAAGCCATAGATAGACTTGAGAGATGGCAGGGCAGGGAGATAGTTGCAGAGCCTACTCCAGCTGCCGAGACAAAGATTCAAATCCAGTCGGTTACAGAGGAGAATTGTCGTGTTCAAATACCAGTAGAGATTCCTACTAGTCTCCCGATCGGAGGGGATGAGCCTTAGGCTATTGAGAAGCCTGCGTCACTGGAAAGGCCCGCCTGAGGAGTTTTACATAAGGTGCCTGAGATGCAACGCAGATATACAGAGACATACATCATTAGCTGGATCTTTTGTAGAGTGCTCGGAGTGTAACATTCTTCGTATGAAGCATTATGGGACCTTGGAGGAGTACGCAGTAGCCTTGATGGGGCTTAAAAGCAGGGAGCACCCAGATGTAAAGTCGTATATGCCACAGTTCACCAAGCCACAATGATCACAAATTTCTTTTAGGGATGATCATAGAGAGTAGCCTTAACGATCACAGACGATACCCATATACGTAGGGTTCGAAAGCAAGAGTTTGAGCACTTTGTTGAGATTCAGGGAAAGTTTGTTAATATTTTGGAAGGACTTGAGCTGCACAAGAGTGTTCTTAGATAGTGATGAAAAGAAGATATTGGATTGTATGTTTGACTTGAGACACAGAGGCCGAGCCGGATTACTAAAGGAAAAGACATATTCAGAGACGCAAATATGGATAAGGGAAAAGATAGGAAAACTATCCAATGCAGCTGTTGCTATAATTTCACAAAATATAAGCATGGGAATCCCATAGGTATTCTGAGAAATGATGAAGTGGATCCCATGCCTTCTATAATAAAAAAATGATTAAGAGAATGGTAGCATAGATTATTCTACCATCATATTACATTCCCAATAGCTTTATCATTAACATCTACGAAGTGGGGGATTGCGTTCCATGCACATCCACTGCGAGGACTTCCTCAAACTATTCTGCTTTATTTCATTCATTAACTAGAACTGTATTTTATTTGGAAAAGAGATAAAGATTATCAGACCAGGAGAGTTCACAACTACAAATTGAAAATGCATCTATTAATTCCCTAGTGGAAAAATTCTCACTCAATTCTATGCTCTGCTTTAAGTATGTTGGCCTAGACATCTGTGTTGTTTTTGTTGATCTCTTTGGTTAACACCAATACACGCGGTGTGTTTGTTCAGCACACCACACCTATTGGGAGTTCATTTGTTGGCATCACTTTTGATGATATCTAGTTCCTTATCTTAGAAGCACAAAATATAGCCATAGGACTTTCTTGATGATTATCTTAGAGGATTAGTGATAAATCCTACCCTAATAGAAATTCTAAACCACTTCCTTACTTTACTTGGGGTTTCACATGTATAGTTTTAACCTCTAGCACTTAGAAGGTTTGCGAACATGCGGAAACTCGGGTAGAGTTCCCATAGGGTCGGCAGGCCTTAAGGTTAGCCCTGGGTGGCTTAGGCTTGGTCAGGTTCACACACACACAAACACATTTCAACCCATCATCCTCACACATTCCCAAAACCCAAAAATCATTCACATTTGACCTTTTGCCTCACTCTTTTGGAAACTCGTGTGAGTGGTCTCCAAGTCCTTAACCTTTGGCTAGACTAACACCTCATGATTAGCATGTCCAACAACCTCCAATTCCACCTAAGCACTCAACATTGGCCCCTTACCCCAAAATTCCTCAAAATTACCAAAAAAGTCATAGAATCCTGAAATTCTCAAAATTGTCCAACCTCTCAAATTCTCACCCAAAACCATATAAATATAGATATATAAATATATAGATAGATATATAGATGATTTGAAATTTAGCTGTTAGATACTTAACTACATAAAAATTAAGTTGTATGTATGTGAATTTTTCTTAAATTCATACTTCTTTTAATTTTTATCTTAAAAGAATTTTTTAGAAAATTTAAATTTATTAATTTAGACACGTGTCCAATACATCCGATTTTCTTAAATAATATTTAAATTAGACACTTCTTTACCTTATCCAACACTTGGGAACCATTTCCATATTTCACAAGACTCTTTAATTTAAAAATGTCTAAACATCATTAGACAAATTTTTATTTATTATATATAAACTTAAGTGTAACATCGTTTCTTAAAAGTTACAATCCAAATAAATGATCTCCATTTAACTTGGCTGCAGCTAACAACTACAACCAATAAGAAATGCAATTTTCTCTCATTTTGGTTGAGTTGCCGCTTCGTCTAGAAGAATAACACAACCTCTTACTTCCACATTGGCTTTAACTTGACTCGAGCAATACCTATAATTAATAAGAATTAACATTTATTTAGAGCAGCAGCGTTTCATTTCACAATTTCAGTAGATAGAAGCTTTGATTTGGTTAAACTTCTATCCTATTTAATTAATTTTTTTTTTAAACCAACTTATGTTTAGAATGTTCTCACGCAACAGGGCCACTTAGCAGCCAGTTTCAAGCAGGATTTACACATTATTAAGACCAAATCCTGCTGAATGACAAAATCATCTCTATAAAACCTCTGATTTTGTAAATCCAAAAATGATGCCGATTCGCCGGGTGATTCAGTAAATCCCGTAAATTAGAGGATTTAGTAAATCCAAAACAAGAAAAGAGGAAGAATGACGCAGAAAGGTTTACCATTCTCAATGATTTCTAGTAGGAACGAGCAGAAGGATGAGTAAAATGAGTGTTTTCTGTAAGTCACGATCCCATAATTGCCTTCTCAGTTAGCTCTAATGACAATTGCATCACAAAAGTATGTTCACGAAAGCAATGATTTTGAGAGAAACCAAGAGGATAAAGGAGAGGAGATGACCGAGGTCTAGGGGTGTAAACGAGTCGAGTCGTGCTTGAGTCACCCTAAGCTTGAGCTTGATAATTTATCGAGCTCAAGCTTAAGCCTACGAGTTCAAGCCAACACGCGAGCCGACTTATTTAACATAAAACAAAAAATAATAATAATTTATACTAATTTTTTATGATAAGATAACATAAAACAAACAATCAAAAGATAAATACTAAGAAATCATGTGAAATATAACATCAAATATCATTTTTTTTAATATTTTTAATATCTTAAAGAAAATTTTGAAATTTAATACATTTTAACTATATTTAATATTAGTTTCTTTTTTTTTTTTAACAAGTGGGCTTACGAGCGAACGAGTCGAGACAAAGTTGGCTTTAACTTTGGCTAGTTAGCTCATCAAGCTAAGTTCACGAGCCATTTATAGAACTGAGCTCAAACTAGCTCACAAGTCAGCTTGAAACACCACTTTTTTACCCAAAGATGAAATGTTTGGTCAAAACCTGAAGAGGAGCAGGACACATGCAAGGATTTCAAGAAAAGAAGGAAAGGCGAAGATAGGCTCGTAATTTCATTAATTTAGGATCCGTTTGGGGTAACTTGTATTGTGCGGTAGCGTTTTGAGAACGAACCTGACCTATTTGGGTAAAATACGTTTTGACTGCTCGTGTGCTTTCGAAACACAAAAAATAATCTTTTCACACCGCACATATCTAGATGCGGTGGCAACTTTCTGGCAATGATCTGAATTTTTCAAAAAAGAAAAATTTTGTAATAATCACTGCACTTAACTTATCAACAGATTATTTTTAAACTTATCAACAGATTATTCAATAAATAGCAGTTTCCCCAAGCACTTTTAATTGATAAATAATCAATAATTTATTTATTATATTAAATTAGTTCTAAATTGATAAATATAAAAGTTAGTGAATAATAACATTTTAATTTTAAATCATTTAATAAAATTTTTATTAAATCTTAGTTTGCATAATTAACTAAAAATAGATTATTATTAAATTATATTTAACAAATAATTAAAAATTATCAATTAATAATTTATATAATTAATTATCAAATAATGCACATATCTTCTTTATACACTTTGTGCTGCTCATGTATCTTTTTTTCCGATTTAATATTTATTTTGATATTCTCTCTAATTAATCCTGTTAAATTCTTCTAAACAATTTCTCAAAATTTATCAAACTTTACTAACATACCAAACAATATTCAAGATTTAGCCACTTCAAATCCAAATTTACAGGACTTAACTAAATTTTATTTAAACTAAATCCTACCTGCAACCAAGCAACCTTCTTTGTATGAATTTGTCATCCACTCTAGTATAGCATACCATCATTATAATGCATAAAAAAAATAAATGAGCAGCAAGGCAGCTATATTAAAAGTTTTCAATAACAATTTTGCACTATAATTTTGAAAAATATAGGGAATTTATCGTGTAGATCAATCCTAAATTAATGATAAATATATAGTTTATCGTCGCCAACTAATTTAAGAACGTTACTTACAAAATAATAATAAGATAAACAAACAACAAAAGCAATAAGTTCAAAGCATTTCTATTTAAACCTATTAAATAGCAAGCATATCTTTTCTATCAAGGACAAAAAATTTGATACCCAAACCTCATTTGAATGATAATTTTAATCCGCAATTGAAGCTTTCTTTCTACAAATTTGAAGCCTTGAATATGTCTTTCTTTTCTAGTTATTTTAATGATTAGTGAATGTTCATCACGTTGTGCTTCCTTCTCCGTTCGTCAAGCTCAGAAGAAAGACGAACGCACCTCCGTTTGGCTCTTTCGAGCTCACGTTCCAGCTCGTTAACCTTGAAAAACAGCTGAATTTTAGAATCACAGGACAGTTTCAACTGGCAAAAAACAATACAGAATTTATAAACAAAGGCACGAAATACCGTTTGCTTCAGCTCAGCCTGCCTAAGCCGGAGCTGCTCGCACCTGCAAGAATGAGATTAAAGGTCCGTTTAAAGGGGGCTGTGAAAAAGCATTGTTGTGAGCATTATAAACATTTAATTTTTTCAGAAAAACCATATAACAATTCATCTCACTTTAATAGGGCACTTTTCTCACGTAGCGCTCCTCTTCTTTTCCCTTCTTCCCGTTTTAAAACCCCCATATCTCCCTCTCTGAGACACACACACACATTTGCATTACTAAATTCTAAATGAACTTAGTGATTCTCCATAACATGAGTGCTCTAGGATATTTGCGCAAAACTGACTTCACACTCCAAACTTTACTACAGTAATGAAGTTGACATCCATATCCTATTTATTAACTTTTTTTACATGTAGCAACAATTTTAGAAGTAATTAGCATAGGCTTTATCAATTAGTGCAAGTAAATTTAAAAGATAGGGTAACTTGGCATGACTAAAATCAAAACATTAGTGTCATGGGTACAATGCTAATAAAATAAGCACCCTTGTGATAAGACCATCCATCGAACCTGAAGACAAAGAAGTTCAAAGTTTAATAGTTGCACTGGAATTTACCGGATGATGTAATAAATATTTATTTTTTTAATATGATTTAAATTATGCAATAATATAAATATATAAGAAAGATAATTAAAATTTATACATGTTAATACCGATATTTATAAATTTAAAACTTGTTATAAAACACTTTAAAATATAATTATATTTATTATAAATTTAGATAAATGTATATTGTTAATTATTAATGTATTTATGTGTGTTTGTGTGTGAGCGCGCACACACATACATACAACAACAACAACAACAAAGCCTTAATCCCACTAAGTGGGGTCGGCTACATGAATCCCTTTTCTCCATTGCGTCCTATTTAGGGCCCGTTTGGGGCAGCGGCGGAGGGGCGGCATGGCAGGCAGACGTAATTTTGGGTCGTTTGGGGCGGCGGCGGCAAAGCTTCGTGACGAAAGTTTTCGCGAAAGCGGGCCACGGGATAGACCCTGCGGCCCCGCTTTCGCCGCCCTAATATTACATATTACCCCCCGCCTAGTGTCTCGCGAATGCTCCCAGCGAAGCCCCCTGCGCCTTCCGCAGCCATTAATGGATCATTCGCGAAAAGCGGGTAAAGTGAGCCCTGGAAAAGCAGGTAAAGTGAGCCCTAGAGAAGCAAGTAACGTGAGCGCTGGAGAAGCAGGTAACGCCATGGCGGGTCAAAAGATTGAAGACCCTGGGCTCTTCTGCTTCTTCAACCCTTCCTTTCAAGCTTCTTCTGTAATCAACGCTTCTGCAAACTTATCTTCATCTTATTCTCCAATTTATCTGGTAATGGAGTCATGAACTTGCTCGAAGGTGATCTAATGGCGAAGTAGGGATGCAAGACGGAGAGGGAGATGCTAAGCATCTCTCGAGAAACTGGCCTTACTAGCGATATAAACCCAAAGATCTCCTCAGGTAATGAAATTGGGAAGAGTAACTATGGAGAGTGTCTTTGGAATTATGAAAAGTAATCCTTGAACTTGGACATTGAAAAATTAATTAATAGATTATATATATGGATTGTGTATAAATAGCATTTGTGTATGTTTATCCTCTCTGGATTCATAATATAGCAGTAGAGACATGATTCTTATTTTTTGAAAAGGAAAAAAAAACTCTACTTCTAATATTTGATTAAATATACTGAATTGATTAGTTGAGTGTTGTTAGCATATAACTATTTACTTGTCCAACGACTAAATTTTAGTTTTTACATTTATACCAACCAAATCTTTATATCACAGAACACAAATAATTTTAGTTTTTGCTTTAAAAGTATTAAATTTATGACTATCACAGTTTTGTTCCGTACAACTTCACAAAATAGGGGCAGTATGGTCATTTTTACAGAAATAGCTCCCCCGCAATTGTTTTTACAGTAAATGCTCTAAACATGTACGACTTATTACACATAGACTTTCACCACAAGAACTTCGAGCAAGCATAGATACTGGTGAGAAGCTCAAAAGCTGCAGCTGCGCCAAACAGAGCCTTAGTGTCAAATTTTCATTTAATTCTAATAAATTAAGATCATTTTCTATGCAATAAGCCCAAGTCCTAGGTCTTACCTCTGTCTTTCTTAACATAAGTTGAATTCAAAACATCTATTCTCCTAATCGGATCATCAGGTGGTCTACGTTTAATGTGACCAAACCATCTAAGGCGGCTCTCTCTAATTTTATTTGTCACTGGTGCAACACCAACCCTATTACGAATATATTCATTTCGCATTTTGTCTCTAAGTGTAAAGCCACTTATCACCTAATCATTCTCATCTCGGCAACACTTAGCATTATGTTTCTCTTTTAACGGCCAACATTCAGTGCCAATGAGCATTGCAGGTTTCACCATCTTATAAAATTTTTCTTTCAATCTAAGCGGTACTTAACTTAGCATTACGCAGACATACATATATATTAATTATTATTAGTTGTATTTAAATATTTATAATACAAATTTTTTAAAATTTTAAACATATTTAATATAAATATGTCATTTTTTTATATAAATCATTACGTAATGTGTATATAAAATAAGTTCATTTTTTTAATTTATTTTAAAAAATTTTATTTATTATAAAAACAAGTAGATAAGTTTATATTATAAATTATATTATCATATATATTAATAATTATAAATTATAATTATATATTAATATTACAAATTTTATAAACATTTAAGTATATGTAATATACATCTATTATATTTTTTATCATAAATTATATATTAATGAGCATATTAAATAAGATTTATAATTTATTATAAAAATATAATTTGTAAATATATATATATATATATATATATATATATATTAATAATTAATAAGAAAATGAAATTTATATTATGAAATTTATATAAGTGGTCCTTGCATTTGATTTGTGCAAACAAAGGAATAAACAAGCTAAAGGCCGTGAAGGGGGGATACGATGTCGGTCACATCATCGAGTATCATGGCTTCATCAAGTAGGGAGCTTCCCTCGAGTAATTCGGCTTCGTCGAGCAAGAAGAAGCTTCATGCTGCTTTGTTCAACACGAATAAGAAGAAAAAGGAGAAGAGAAGACTTGCATTTTGCGTGAAAAATGAAGAGGAGGAGGTTTTTGAGCGGGGAATGAGATTTCATGTGAAAAAGAGATCCCAACCGAGCGTTTTAAGGTGAGTTAGATTTTTATTATACGAATTAATGAATTTAATTTATATGTTTGTTTATTAAATGTCAAATAATAGGTTTGATTAAATCAAAAATAGAAGTTATAAAAATTTAGGATTGGAATGCACAAGAAAAAGGCAATGTGAAGAAAGAAAAGAGTTTATAATTTTATGCTTAAATTCTATAAAATATTGTAATTAAAATATTATTATAGTATATTAAACTTGATGAATTAATTTAAAATTTTAGTTTGGACAAGATTTTGAATTAAATGACCAATAAGAACGAGATAGGATCATGCAAAAGAAGAAATGAGGAGGTAAATGCTGTGATTATTTGGTAATCATTTATAATAAATTTAATTATAAATTGGTAATATTATGAAATATAATGGGGTGAGAAAATTTGCAAAACTTAAAGAGAATTAAAGATTTGGAAAGGTACATTTCATAATGAGAAATAGAAATGAATACTATTACTTTTAAATTATAGTAATTTGTGTTTCTTCTAAACTGAATTAATTGATTTTACTGAAACCTGATTGCACTATTCTATAATGCATTAAAAGCTCTTTTAGATGTTGGTAATATCATTATGATGCATATGAATTTTAGAAATATTACTATATGCATTATTTAAAAATATACATAATATATTGAATTGAATCAAATAATCATATGATTGATATGAATTGCATAGACCAGTTGTATGTATATTGTGACAATGATGCAGACTTTTATATAGTACTAGCAGAGGAACGTTAAGGTAACTATGTACATAACTCAAAAAGAATATTGATATTATTGTACCTTCATTGTTACAAGTTTAGACGGTACTTACGTAATGATTATATACAGATTAATTAGATATTGATATTAATGTTTAGAATCATATACAATAATCATATTAGATAGATAGTACAAACTTGGTAGTACATCTATGTAAATTTCTTCAGGATCCCATTCAAGAAGGATTTTTTTGTGTCAAGTTAATGCAATCCACACTAATTGCTAACTACCACTAAAAGAAGTCTAATAGATTCAATTTGAATACTATGTGAATATTTTCCGGTAGTTAATCATATAGGCTCAAGTAAAGCCTTTTACAACAAATCTAGCTTTGGATCTCAAAATACCCCCATCAACTTTATATTTGATGTTAAACACTCATTGCATCCAACTGGCTTCTTATCCTGGGAGAGTTTAGTAAGAACCGAGTTGAATGGCTTAACAAAAGAAGCATTATTTTAACCAAATCTGGCCAACTATCAAAGGAAGGGAGATCACACCTCCATTTGGAATTGCATGAAGGCCTCAAAAACCCCCTGTTGTTCAGTAACATCGCCAATTTCATTGCGAATCATAGCAATGCAATCGGACCAATGTTTTTCCAAGGACAAAGAGTGAAAGTAACTTGTGTTAAGATTGCCATCGCACAACCACCAGAACTTGGCCCGTTGTTTCCACCAGGTCGCTTCGCGCACCAAAGTGATGTTCAGTTCGTGGACTTTCTTCTTTAACAGATTTCCCATAGCCTCCTCAAGGCTCATATACTAACCCTCCAAAAGTTGTAGCTAGGTTATTTCATCCACCAGGTTGACTTTGGTCTTCCTCAAATTCCTCATTTTAAGCTTACTGTAATGAAAGAGTGCTTTCAGCATGTGGGCACTCTTCCTTTGAAGTATCTCGTCCTCACACGTAGTCCTGCTTGTCATTTCTTCTTAACAATACTCCACGCTGCGGGATAAGAAGTCCATAAATCCTTGAATCGCTGCCACTTGCATCTTTCAAAGCGGTGATGGAGCTCTCCCATGAAAGGAGAATGGGACAAAGATCCGCTGCAAGGTGAAGTAACCTTGGAAAAAGGTACAGGTTGTAACGCGCTCGCATTAATCAAGCATCTATCGTGTTGAACCCAAATGTTTTTGTTTCTCGTCATATTGTTGGTTCAGGTGAACATTGGCCAGCTAAATTCCATGTCATGGAGGCCGTTATTAGTCATAAATTCAAGCATTTCTTGGACCCCAGCTGAAAATTTAAAGAGTTATCCTCCCTTCTTATCCTTCCGGGCGAGGATGCAGCTGAAGTCACCCCACACAACCAACGGGGGCCTAAATTTGGCTCTTTTCAAGATATAAAGCCATAAAACACAATGGGTGTGGTGAACTTGGTTAGCATAGACCACCTCCATTCTCCAACTGAGGAGTTTCGAACCTTTAAGGTCCCAATAACACATTGGTTGTAATGGAAGTTGATATGCAAATCAACTGTTTTAGTAAACCATAGCACCAGAATGGCTCCAGACTTTCCTTTTGCATGTTGGTGGAAGAAGTTTCACTGCCTTCTGACCAGTTTATCAACCTCCAGCCAGCTTATGTCTTCAATCTTAGTCTCCAACAATTCGATGAATCCAACCTATCTGTCAGCGATGATGCTCTAGAGGTTGTGGTGCAGCCCCTTCTTCCGACACCCAAAAAAGAACTTTATTCATTAATAACCAAAGTGGACGCATCCCCGCCGCCAAGAGATTCAAGTGGATTTATCTTCTGCCGCCTTGGAATATGCTCGATCGGTCCAAGTTGCTTTACTTCCTCGTTAAGTTAAAGTGCGCTTCTGACACCCGGTCCCTAGCCTTCTTCCTCCTTGATGAATGAGATCTCGTCAAAGAGGGAGAGGTGTTATTGGGTAAGACTTCTGACGAGAAAAAACTCCTAGGGAAAAAATTGCAAGTAACATCAGGGACTTTAGAAGATCTCATGTCAGACTCCTGCTGCGGATCTAGCCTCATTTTATTTCCTTTATTCACAAATTCTTTGGCAGCCATAGCACCTTGGCTTCCTCCTCTCGGGCTACTCAGTTCGAAGTTGCGTTTGCCAACCTCCATTCCACCTTGCTTGCCTTGGGATTTATTTATTGTCTGATAACAAGGGACCATGACAAGTATTTTTGTCATCCTCATGATTAACAACATTATCAACATCATTCACAACCGTTGATAGCCTCCTGAGGAATGTCATGCAGCCTACCCAAATTTTCAATGTTGGTCGCAGCTTCTGCCTGTGTCGACCCAGCTCCCACTTCGAGGACATTATCTGCACACTTGCCTGATTCCATAGTAGAGTTAGATAGTGGGGCTACCCCTCATTGCCCTTTTAATTGGGTCATAGCACCAACTGCATTCTTGGTGGGTCTCAAGTTGCACAACTCAGCTTTATGTCAAACTATGCCACTGTGAAAGCATACTCAAATTTTCATTGTTGCCTAGTTAATTGGGCCATAGCTGTAGAGATTTCGGTGGTAAAAAACATAGGATTTTGGTTCAGGGCTCTTATACCATATTGAAAACAAGTATGGAGAGGAAAATTTTCTAAACTCTATTGGAGTGGCACTATGTTTTGCTAAAGAATTGAGTTAGCGCTCTGCTTAGATATTTTAAGCATGATCACAATTTAAACTATTGATTATCTATGATGTGTGAGCCCACTTGATTATGAAATCCATTTCACCCATCTAATTGATCAACCTCTAGTGAAATGAAACTTCAGTTCATAAAGTATTGGAGTTCATGGATCTTTTATATAGACAATGTACTCGTAAAAAATAATATTATGCAGGAGCTACTGGCACATCATTGTAAATATGGAACCTAGATGAGAGCTGAGGCATAGTAATTGCTGAGCAGATTTCCATAACAAGGATAGAGGGAGAAAAAAAAACATTTCCTTCGTATAAGGTTCAGTAGCTACCTATTGAAGAGTTGCAAGTTTTCTTCGCTCATTTTTTCATCCAAATTTGAATGCTCCACATCTATACACGCAATTTCTTTATCCTGTGAAGAAATTAAATTAGTGAAACCTTCAGTTATGAATCATGCACAACTACCAACCTTTCAACATAAATATTGACCTTGGCAACAAAAATGCACTTAACAAATAAGTAAGATTTAAATACAACCGGTAAAAAGCATACGTTTATTTAAGGTTCTTAACACATTTTATGGACCTGAGACCAAAAAATGTTTACAGTAATCACGATGGTTAGTTACACGAGGGTTGATCATGTAATTGTTTTTCTGCATAATGGAAATATGTGATTGGTTAATTGAATGGTTAAAGATAGAAAAATCTAAACTAGGTTCATCCCAACTATGTATCAACTGTATGAATACCCTTATCATTACATTTTTCCTAAATATTATACTCGATGTCAACTCTGCTTTAACACATCTAGTGTTGCTTTACGCTACGTTATTTCTTTCATGGCCCTTCTACTTTAATTTTACGCATGGCTTATTGATTAACTTTTCGCCTTCAAATTAAATGATAAAATCATTCAAGTTGTAACTGGAAATTGAATTTGATTGTTTGAGCCTGTACTGCAAAAGACAAGAGTTTTCAAGAAAGTGGCTGAAGCCGGCATAAATGAGCCACAGAAGCCTATCCCGTGATTCCTTCATCTTTGACCGAACTAGACCAAACCTTGGAGGGTCAATTGACTTTTCCACGTTGGTTTTGCATCTCCTTTCCATAAGGGATCCAATCTTAGGGCCTGTTTGGTTCGGAAAATTCGCGATGCGGCGCTGTAACGCACCGCTAATTTGCGTACAAGTACCCCGGGGCGTGGAAAATTCGCTGCCTATCGCCGCGAAGCGGCGTAAAAGCGGACCGCGGGATAAACCCCGCGATCCCGACTTTCAACTGGCGTTGAGGTATTCTTTTCCTGTCGTTGCCCTCGCTCTGCTACTCTCCCCGACCTCTTCCCTGGACCTTCTCGCGAGCCGACTGCTCTTCCTCTACCCTCGACCGAGAAACGTTCAAATACGAGGTAACCTATCTTCGATCCATCATTCTCTCGCGAGGCCTCGTCCCCCTCTACTTCTCTCTTTCCAGTCTTTTTCATGGCGATCTTTCAAAGTTTCTTTGGAGAGGATGATATGTTGCGATGTGCTACGCAAAATTTTAGAAAAACTTAACTCCTCATCTACTTCCCGATCTGATGCTCTCTCTTTCTAGTCGGTTGATTATGCGTTTCTCGGCTCTTACGCTTACTCCTCATCAATTTTATTTCTTCCTTCTTATCTATGGTGGATCTGTACATTCACGAATGCATCATGTTGGTTTTGCTCTAGTTGCTTCACTACAACTATGGTGGATCTGTACATTATGATTTTTTTTTTTGTTTTATTGCGATGAACCTGGCACTATCTGGCATGCTTTACTCGAATTTTGTCTTTCATTTTGTTTTATGTTAGCAATGACATGGCATGAGCTTGGTTGGGTGGACTTTAGGTTGGGCTTATGGTTGCCTAGATGCCTTTAGCTTTTTGATTTGGAGAAGGAATGCCTTCGAACTCGATTTGCTAATTTCTTTTGTCATGTCCGGATAGGTTTGTTGAGCCCTGGCATTAGGAGTATTGATGTATTCAATTGTAGCTCTTAACCTCTGGTATCTGTTTTGTAATTTCATACTTGATGTCAGATAAACAGTTCATTTGTGATACTCTTCCTTTAGCTCTGGTATTTGTTTTGTAATTTCATACTTGCAATGCTTCAACTCAAGCTTGACTTGAAGGAGTTCTACTGATTTTGGCGCATATAGCTCAATGTTCTATATTGGTTAGGGGATTCACTTCGAAGTGGTAAGGGGATTATAATGTGATTCTTCTGTCGAAGTTTACATTTTGGCCCATATAGCTCAATGATCTATATTTGTTAATTAACTGTGACAAAGGAAAGTTATCTGACATATTCTACTAAGCATACTGATTGAGCTGCTGCAGTGGAAGGTTTGATTTTCTGATTTATTGGCTGCTGCATACTGATTGAGCTGTTGCATACTGATTATTCTACTAAGCATACTGATTAAGCTGCTGCATATTGATTGAGCTGCTGCAGTATGAACAATGTTACATGTGATTTTGATGTCCCCTATTATTTTGATATGCTAGGATAGCTGAATAATGGCCTATTGTTGTTAATATGCTAGGATAGTGGGCAGCGGTTTGAAATGCATATTATTGAAATGTTTCTGTTGTGGTATTAATACCTGCTATTGTTGCAAATGTTTGAAATGCATAATATTGTAGTTTACTTTTGAAATGCAAGTATACTTTTGAAATGCATTTGTTGTGGTATTAATACCTGCTATGGTATATAGTTCTTAAACATGTATGACACTTTCTACTACTTCTGCATATTTGAGGCATACAAATGGCATATGTTGAGCGCATATGTCGAGGCATATACCGAGGGGTACATCGAGGCCTTATCCAAATATGAGGCATACATGAGGCATATATGAGGACGACCCATCGAAAGAAATTCATTTACGTGGAACACATGTTATAAGAAAGTTGGTATATTGAGTTCTTATCGCATCGGAAATGGTATCTCCTTATATTACGTATCATCCTTATATTCCGTAACATCCGGAAATGGTCTCTCCTTACATTAGATATTGGAAATCGGAGTTGAGTGTTTCATTACTTTGAAACGCTTATGTACATGTTCTCATTTCAAAGAATAAAGAAATATCCTTTCTTCCCGTGGATGTAGGTCAGTTAATCGAACCACGTAAATTGTTCTCTCTCTGTGTTTACTCGTATTATTCGGTTAATTACAATTTATATTCATCAACGCTAAGTATGAGTAAAGATAGAACTAATATTTGTTATATTCATAAGATGGCTAATAAGAACAGCAAGCTGTACTCTAAAGACTTCTGGGAGAAGGATATAAAAATAATTTTTCACGATCTATGCATAACGGAAGTCGAAAAAGGAATAGGCAAATTCTTTTTCGATGAAGGTTGGCAAAACATCGTTACAAATTTTGAGAGGTCACGAGCGGGGATTATGACGAGCTACAACCGAAAAATAAATGGGACTAACTCAAGAAAGAGTGGAAACTTTGGAAGAATTTAAAACGAAGGATTGAGTGACTTGGGTTGGGATCATTGAGCGAACAATTGCTTGCATCGAAGCGATAGTAGATCGAAAAGCTTGCAGTAAGATATTGTTCAATTAATATTTGTAATGTTAATCGGCTTTATTTTTCGGCCTTCTAATAAGATTTCATTATATTTTACGGATTTTTCTTCGGCGAAAAAGTTCGGATCGATTCGGATAGAACCGGAATCGGAGGACAAGCTTGACAGGATGTTTAGTGGGGTTGTAGCTACGAGAAAATATTCAGCCGCCCCTAGCCAAACAATTTTGAAGCTACCCCTGAAAATGTCGCCGTGGAACTATCAAACAATTCAGCAGAGATCCGCATGTACGAGCAAACTGACATCCAGTCAACAAACCGTATGAAGCACCCCCGGAACGAAAGAAAGAGAAAGAGTGCTGCTACATCAATGAGAGACCAGCTCCCATACCTAGTGGACTCATCTAATGATGCCCCGCACAGAGTTCAAAAAAGTGACGTATATGAGATCGTTAGGATTCTTGAGGACGACCTAGACTTTACTGGGGATCGAGACTTTGCTGTCGACCTCTTTCATGATTCCTTACATCGAGACTTCTTTACTGCATTGAGCAAAGAGCGACGATTAGAATACATTCGATATTATTATAACCGTTGCACAATTTGATTTTATGTCGCACTGCTTAAATTTATTGCATCTATTAGTACGACTACCAGTCATGTATTTATTTGGACAATTTTTATTAGATTGAACTGATGTTTAAGTTTTCTAATTTCCAACTATTGTTTATTCATGTGTTTTTTATAGTCCATTTATTATTTCTAAAGACCTTAATTTGGTTTAATTGTAATAGACAATTTATACCGTCATGGACCCAGAGGAAGTCCGACGCCGACGGCGAAATGCAGCGGTAAATATACTGGTGCAATACTATAATACGTATGTCGATCGTGAACCCTGTTACACGTCATCTCAGATTGGGGACAAATGGATGAGAGAAATGATTTCAAGACACCCAACGAGATTTCAAAACATCTTCCGCATGTCCCAAGAAGTTTTCAATGATCTTTTAATAGAACTAACATCTCATGGACTTCACGAGTCTTCTAGGACAACATCCCGTGAAGTACTAGGCATGACACTTTACATACTATCACAAAACGAGTCTATGCGGGGAGCCATGGAACGCTTCCAACACTCGTCCGAAACAATAAGCAGATATTTCTCAGTTGATTCGAGTTCTCCTGTAAGTCTAGCACAAGCCGTAATAAAATCAACCGATCCAACTTTTGCAAGGACGCAAGTAGAGATTTGCAACAATGACCGATATGTCATATTTCAAGGTACACTTCTATACTGCAACCACATATTAATTGACTGCATATTGAAATGATTTTGTTGTATATAAAGGGTTGCAGTCGGCGAGAATCGATGGAATGCACGTTCATGCTCGTAGCGCGGATAACGAGAAAATTGTATTTATCGGTCATTACTGGATGACAACTCAAAATATAATGGCGGTTTGTGATTTCAACGGTGTATTTTATATTTGCATTAGATTTGGATGAGAGAGGGCGTGCACATGATAATAGTGATTTTTAAAATTACGACGAGAAATCCAGAAGATAATTTTCCTCACCCATCGCATGCAGTAAATTCCTTTGTAATATAAAAAGTTGATATTTTTCTCACGTACCTCGCTAATTTTATAAAGTACTTACGAGGAAAGTATTATTTGGTGGATGCTGATACACGTACGCAGAGGCATCTTAAACCCTATCCCGACAAAAGGTATCATATTCCGGATTTCGAGAGAGTCGAGTAATCGTACGAAGTAGAAAAGAGGTGTTTAATAAAAGACATTCATCCTTGCGAGGCGTAATTGAGAGGACATTTGGAGTTTGGAAGAAGAAATGGGTCATACTTCGAGATATGCCACCTTATTCGTTTTCAAACAGGTGCAGATAATGTTAGCAACTATGGCCCTACACAACTATATTAGGCGGCATCCAACTCGAGTTGATGTTGATTTCGAGCGTGTCAATCTCAATGACGAGGTAGTTACGGTCGAAGGTTATGAAGACCGCAATGACCAATCTCTGTCACGGGAGGAGAATGACAGTGCCCCAATTTGTACGAAAAATGGGGAGGGTGCGAACGAAATGGTAGCCCTTCGAGAGAAGATTACTAGCTCATTAGTTGGAGAGTGGTTCTGTTGAAGAGAATTAGGTTGATGATGTTTAGGTTATTTTTTGTTTTGGAATGGAGATTTACATTATGTTGATCACATTTATTCACATTAACTGGTCTGTAAGAGTGATGTATTTCTTTTATCTGGCTTGATGATTATCATTTTGTTTCAGTAGTTGGTAATCAAAGTAATTAAGTTATATATTCGCTTGCATTTCAGGAAGAAATGAGTTTCACCATGTTGTCTACCTCTCGCCGAGTGCTATGTCACTGTGGCCTCCAGACATCACTTCTCACATCAAGACAGCCGCACAGCTTTCGCCGAAAGTTTTATTGATGCCCTCGAAACATTTCACAGCAATGTGGTTTCTTCCGATGGGTGGATAGTACTGGATTCTCAGGAGCCCGATGCTAGGGAGTGGACGGCTTCACCAGAAGAAGGTGTGACACGGGAGCTGCAGGAACTCAAAACTAAAGTGAACATTATTATCGTGTTAGTTGCTGCTGTAATTGTCTTACAGTTCTTTTTCACTGTACTGTTACTAGCACGTGCTTGAGAGGACTCAATGTACATCTGCAGGACTTTATGACTTTTTGGGATATGCAATCGTTATCTTCATGTTTTTTATTTCAAATCTTGTGCAATTAGATGATCTAAAACTAAAAAATTTAATACTTTTAAAATATATAGATATATAAAAATATGTATACATAAATCGATAAATATTTTTAAACACATATTTTCGTAATTTTAAAATATATAGATATGAAATAATCAATCAATAGCTTTAAATATATAAAACTTTAAACATACATTTTATGCAATCGTTAATAGCTTTAAATATATTAATAGCTTTAAATGTTTGAATGTTAAAAATAAATCGAATGTTAAAAATAAATCGAATGTTAAAAATAAATCGAATGTTAAAAATAAATCGAATGTTAAATGTTACATTTCTATGCAATCGTTAATAACTAAGATTTAAATGTTAAAAATATAAAAAATCAAAATTTTGGCGTTAAACTTTTAAAAATAAAATTTATATTTATTAGTTTTAATATTTAAAACATAAAATTTAAAAAAAAATTGCATTTGCAAACTACGTATATCATATAAATAAATCGAAATTTTCAAACGCTTTTAATAAATAGGGACAATCTAATCTTTTTTACGTAAAAGCTCACCGCAGATTATTCTCCCACAACATTGCAACTAAACGAGATAACTAGATTTCCCATAATCGCTACTTCATGTAATAGCATTGCAATCTAACCAAATGAACCCTTAATTATCTAGTGGCTTATAGATTTGATTCCTATATTTTAGGTCATTAGCTTTTTATTGTGTTTCATCAGATACTTGTATGCGTCCGCTATTATCATTTCTAGTTTGTATCCTATGACGGGTGGTGCTCCGGATGTATCTCATATGAGATGGTAAATATCCTCGACTCTCCCCATCCTCTGTAACCTTTGCTGGCGTAGCTGTCGTCGTCGTTACTGCACCCATCCCTCTCCCAAAATATTGCAGCCTTATTGTCTACAATCCAACCCTTCCTCCTACACATCGAACCACCCAGGCCACCACCACTTTCTAGATACAAAATCCTCCCCAACTCCCTGTCTATCCCGTCACCAAATCTCTCAGCGACCTTCACAGCAACCCACCCACCCCAATCGCAACTTGCCCTTCCAACTGTAGTTTTTTTACGACAGCCCCCTTCTCAACCCATGTCAGCCAGCTGCCACTTCCCCTACTGCAGACAACACTTCCACCCTCTGCCACACCAGCAATAGCCACTCTATCGTAGCCCTCCCCCTTGCAATCTAGCCAACCACCAGCTTGAGGTCTTTTGACCATTCAACCCTCCATACCACTATTTTCCCTAAAATTGCGACACACCACCCTCGACTAAAGCACTACATTGGTTTTGTGAAGTGCAATTTTGTTATTTCTTATTTATAATTGTTCATGTTTGTAATCTCTATCTGATTTTAGTAATAAGAATTGCAATTTCGTTGTTATTTGAGTTAACTTCGGTATTATTTGGTATCAGGGCTAGCATAATCAAAATCCTACCATAGGGTTTCTAGCACCCACCAATACCCAACACTATCTCCAACCAATATTTTTCTTTCCCGCCCTGCATCACCCCTGCACCTTCTTCCACCTACTCACACCCAATCTCTAATCATGTTGCCAACGAGGCAATTCTTGGAAATTAATCAGTAGTTTATCATGGAGAAGATGCAGCTGGAATTCAACCAAATGCTAAATAGCTCGTTGAAAAAGAGGAAAGGACCCAAGGAGAGGTAACTGACAAGCATGGTAGCGAGATTCGAAGAGGAGAAAGGGAGGAACACCTGAATCCTTTTTGCATGAATGATTACAATAGATAAGAAGACATTCCACGACGCTTTGGAATACAGTATTGTGGAAAATCAGAGAAGAGGGAAAATAATTCTGTATATTCTTCCTTTGAATTGATACTACAAGTTGTTATATAGAGGAGATTACAACAAATAAAAAAAGAAAACTATCTAACTAATTCCCTTGATTTAAGGGATTACAAATTAATACACATTAATACAAATTAATACACATTGATTCTTAATTTATTCTCCCAATCTATTTACAGGATAAATCTGGAAACTTCAACACTCCCCCTCAAGCTAAGGAATAGATGTCTTCTATTCCCAGCTTGGATACAAGATCATGGAAACCCGAACTGTTCAGCCCCTATGTTAGAACATCGGTTAGTTGTTTCTCTGATGGAACATTAGACATACATACTAACCCTTCCTCCAGTTTTTCTTTGATGAAATGTCTATCAATTTCGATATTCTTTGTCCTATCGTGTTGTATAGGGTTATGAGCTATATTAATAGCTGACTTGTTATCACAAGAGAAACTTCATAGGACCACTTACGTTGGACTCTTAAATCATCCAAAATAATTTTCAACACATGTAATTCACATAATCCTCTGCGCAATAACACTCGAATTCGATTTCGAGATGACATTGCGACTATATTTTGCTTCTTGCTCCTCCAGGTCACTAGGTTGCCTCTTGAGGTCACTAGGTTGCCTCCAAGAAAAGTACAATATCATGTAGTAGATCTTCTGTCCACTAGGGAGCCAGCATAGTCAGCGTCGTTGTAGACTTCCAGAGTAAAAGCGTCATTCTTTTTGAACAAGATTCCTTTCCCCGGATTGTCTTTCAAGTAATGTAGTACCCTGTAAGCAGCCTGAAGATGAGGTTCTCTTGGATCATGCATGAATTGACTGATCAAACTTACGAATATCTTGATGTATGGATCGAGTGTGAGTAACGTATATGAGTACGCAACTGAGCATCCGGTACATTCTTTTGTCCACACTCGGTTCTTCTTTAAGCTTCTCCCAACTTACGATTTGGATCTATTGGAGTGAGATCGACTTACACCCGATCTTCCCTGTTTGCGCTAATAAATCAATCACGTACTTTTCTTTGAGATATGAAGATCCTCGTGTGGAATATGCCTAGCCTCAATACCTGGAAGTACTTCGATTTCCCGGTTCTTCTGTTTCGAACTCTTTTACTAGTCTCGGCGTCAATTCATGTTTCTCTTTTTCATCATTTCCAAGTACTCATGATGTCATACTACATAGACCAAAAGGGCAGTCACTCCCCCTGTAGCTGAATGTTTAATGAAATGAGTGTGATCACCTTGGCTTTGTTTATACCCAGATTCTTTCATGACTTTTGAAAATCGCAAGCTAAGCTTCAGGAGATTGTTTTAATCCATAAAGTCTTTTTCGGTTGCACAGCCTTGTTACTTCGTGTCCCTTTAAATCCGGTGGGATGTTCATGTAGATTTCCTCATTTAGATCACCATGGAGGAAAACATTCTTAACATCATCCGTAACGATTCTGCCATTCTGAAGTGAGCGACAATGATAACGGGATTCTCGCGGTGTTCATCTTTCTTCTTGGAGCGAAGCGTTTCACGATAGTTCTGCCGTAAGTCCGAGTGTATCCTTTGGCTACTCAACCTTGCTTTTATATCTTTCGAGTGAACCATCGACCTTGTACTTCAATGTAAAAATTCACTTGCAATCAACAATGTTCTCTCTTTCGGTTTATTAACGATCTCCCATGTTTTATTCTTTCTAATGCACCCATTTCCTCTCTCATAGCATCCCTCCATTTCCTTTTTGACAATGCCTCAGACACATTTTTTGGGATGGCAATGGTGTTCAAACTCACAATGAACCTTTTTTGAGCTGATGATAGGCGCTTAAGAGAGACAGTGAGAAAGTGGATAAAGTGGTTCTGATCTTACCATGAATTCATTTCCAGAATTTGGATTGGATTCTTGGACTTGTGTCGGTTCAGGAACGGTCTTTCTCCTTGAATACACCTGAGAAAATCTTGAGAAATTATGAGTGATATGATCGAGTGACTTAGATGTGATTGGTTTAGAGGACTAAGGTTTAGCTGGAACATGAGGAGAGTTTGGCTCTGGGGATTCCGGTTCAACAACACGGGCTGGCACATGCGGAAGGTCAAGGTTTTTTAGTGGTTCAAAGGATTCACACTCACAAGTACTATCCTCCATCATTGAAATCTCTCCCTGAAGAGAGGACTTGGAGAAAAAAGATTTATTTTCTGTGAAAGTGACATCTGCAGAGATGTAATATTTTACGAGTAGAAGGGTTGTAACACTCGTATTCCTTTTGAGTGGGTGAGTAATCGAGGAAAACACATTTGATGGCTCCGAGTCTAGCTTCCCTCTATGTTGTTTGTGGATATGAGCAAAGGCGATACACCCAAATACCCTAGGTGTGAGGCCATTTGAGGTTCTGAAGTGAGGGTAGAAGCTATTAAGTACATCTAAAGGGCTTTTGTTTTCTAACACACGGGAGGGAAGTCTATTTATCATATATGTGGCAGTAAGAACGGCTTCTCCCCAATAGGATTTAGAAACATTCCCTTGAAATAGTAAGGCTCGGGTGGTGTTGAGTAAATGTCTATTCTTTCTTTCAGCTACCCCATTTTGTTGGGGTGTCTCCACACATGATGACTCATGGATAATCCCCTGTGATTGAAAGTAAGGTGATAGAATCTGATTGAAGTAGTCTCTAGCATTGTCTGTCCTAAAACTTTTTATTTTGACCCCAAATTGATTTTGAACCATTGAATGGAAATTAGGTATAACAATGCTAACATTAGATTTTTGTTTAAGAAGAAAGAGCCATGTAACCCGGGTGCAATCATCAATTAAGGATACAAACCAACGAGCCCCAGAAATGTTAGGTATAGTGGAAGGTCCCCAGATGTCACTATGAATCAAATGAAAAGGATGAGACCTTCTTTTAGTGTTAATAGGAAACGATATACGACTATGTTTTGCCAATTCACAAATGTCACAATGAAAGTCGACGAATATCTAAACCTTGGAATAAGTGAGGAACATCGTGTTTAAAACCCTAAAAGAAGGATGACCAAGGCGCGAGGTGATATAGCCTGAAATCACATCTTTGTTCGAGGAACTTAGGAAAGATGAAGACAAATTTCTCTTATTTGTCACGTGATGATTCAGTGGGAAAGACCGTTCCTTTCCTTACGAGTCCAATCCTTTTCCCGAGTCACTAGTCACGAAAAACACGACAAGCAAGAGTAAAAAATAACATAGCATTTAAGATCATGAGTCAGCTTTTAAATGGACACAAGATTTGTTGATAGTTTAGGTACATTGAGAACGTTTTTAAGGATAAGACTCGGTGTGATATGTATATCTTCAATCCCTGCAACAGTAGCTAAAGAGCCATTGGCCACGATAATTTTTCTATTACTTGGACATGGGGTATAGGAATGGAAGAGTTGAGGTGTGGGGGTCATATGATGCAGAAGCATCGGAGTTCATGACCCAAGAATTTGGATCATGGAGTTTGTCTAAGACATTCATGCAAACGGGTTTACCCGAAAGTCATCGAACTCGTACTGCAAGGTTTCTCAGAGAACCCAACGAGGATCCTCGACTTCTCGATTTCTTCACTCTGTTGAACAACGACATGTGTGGAGAAGAGAAATCACAACAATTAAGAACGTTCCTGTTTACTGGATGACGTGGTTAAGAGAAGCAAGCACACGCTATCGGACAACGCGATCGCGGGAGATCACACGACTTCTAGGTGGCGGCAATGAAGGTCGATCTGTCGAGAGCGGCGGGAGAGGCTCGGATAGCGGAGGCGTGCGACGGACTGCGGAGTCGCGACGAGGGTCGACGCGAGACGACTCTGCGGTGGAGATTCTGCGAAGCGCGAGAGATACCAGCAAATTCCCCCTTATATATAGATGTGACGGGTGATCAAACTTCAAAGTATCCTCGCGCAAGATCAAGCCACTCTTCTCTCCACCTCTTGCCTGTCGATTCACTGACCACAGCATTTGCGATCGCGAGAGCGAAGATACCGAAGAAGATGGGAACGAAAATGAAGGTGGAAGCAGCTCGTGCTCGGAAGGGCGCAGCGGAGGCGGAGAAGAAGAACGAGACCCGTGAAAAGGAAGAACGCCACTGGATCGAGGCAGAGGGGCCGAAATCCCGCGCCGCCAAGAAACGCTAGGAGGGGCCGCTCGACACGCTGAGAATCGCAAGCTCGCCAAACAGGAGCTCCTCGATCCAGAGAAAGCCAGTCGTAAGCCCGACCCTAAGGCGAATCGCTTCGACGTGCCCGTACTCGAAGGTTGCGAGGCCGAATTATCTCGTCGTCGAGAGGAGCGCTTGCGCCTTCAGCGTGAGGCCGAGGCTGCTAAGAAACGCCAGAGCCGGACTGCGGACGAGGAAGAGTACGAGCGGATGGTGCTTGTAACAGGTCCCAGAAGCGGAAGGTTTGCGACGCAAAATCCTTCGACGTAGCGTCGAGAAGAGATACACTGCAATGAAGGCTGTTTCAAGAAGAATGAGAAACCCTAGAATCAAATTCCTTGGGCTCTGATACCATGTGGGAAATCAGAGAAGACGGAAAATAATTCTGTATATTCTTCCTTTGAATTGATATTACAAGTTGTTATATAGAGAAGATTACAACAAATAAAAAAAGGAAACTATCTAACTAATTCCCTTGATTTAAGAGATTACAAATTAATACACATTAATACAAATTAATACACATTGATTCTTAATTTATTCTCCCAATCTATTTACAGGATAAATCTGGAAACTTCAACAAATATCAGTGGAGGTCGAGAGATGAAGTTTCTGTTAAAGGATATATAGAAGAAGTATTTATTAGAGGATACCAAAATTAAGTGTTGTAGAAGAGACACATATGAAGTATCCGTTGGAGTATATAGAAGTGAATTGTCTATTGGACGATACAGAGGGTCAGGAGTGAAAGTAGACATTGAATTTTGAGGGGAC